>ML682014.1:26041929-26073704 GCA_007922195.1 Podocnemis expansa
ACACACACACACACACACACACACACACACACACACACACACACACACCATATCCTCCAAAACTTAGACAATAAGGATTTTCTGGGTTTTCATTTCAAATAATTGTTGCATTCTAGACATAATAGGAATTGTTTGGCACAAGGCAGAAGAAGAGAAAAGATAGAAACTAGGCTATGAGTTTGTGACATTAAGTGTTGTTGCTTAAAAGCGGGGGGAGGAGAATGCCAACTTATCATAAAGGCAAATAATGAAATCCAATCCTTGAAATGAATCAAACTTAAAGCCTACAATAAGAAAGATGATTAAAGAAATCATTGCATGATTGCTGCCATCTACTAGACACTAGTGGAAACAGCAGAGAAAGAGCTGAAATGTAAGCACCCACTTGGCATGTGACCGGTAGGAATCAGAGGGTGACCCATTCCAAGGAACCCTGAAACTAGGTTATATAAACTGAGGTCACCATGTGCTCAGAGTTGCCTGAACCAAACACAAGATGCTGAAAAAGTGTAAGGGTGATCAACAGCAAAACTGGACACATGAAAAGGTTGCTACCCCGTTCCAGAGATAAAAGCACAAGAAAAAATGGTGAGATGTCATTTCAAATATTGTATTTATTATTAATAGAAATAAACTTCTATGATTTTGCAGAATTTACACTGGATAGTGAGGCATCTAGTGGCCATATTTTACATTTTAATGCCTTTGTAAATCCAAATAAATTGACTTAAGTGAGATTTAAAAGAACTGTTTTAAGCAATTGATATTGTTGATATATTGTCCCATTTGGACCAATCCTATCAAAGAGTAGGTATGACACCATAGAAGGTTCCTTAAAGACTAGTGCATCCTTGGAATGTGATAAATGTGTTAGGAAGTGAGAACTGAGTATAAGTAAAGGTAATAAAACATCTTAGAAATTTGCATTGCTGTTTGATATAACTGCTGATCCTTAACTGTAGTTTGGGATAATTGCATGAAAGACTGTATTGTGTGTGTAGAACACACCATTTGATTGCTGAACTTTTGATTACTAATGCAGTTCTGGGTAATTCATAAAATATTGGTAGTAATTGGCTCATGAGTCACCTTGCAGGATCAGGCCCAAATATTTTAACAAGGAAAAACCCTAAACTATGCTGCTGTTGATCAGTTCACTTTAATCTCATTAATTTCCATAGCAGTGTAGTGCTCATGTGAAGGATAATTTAATAGCTCCATGCATGGAATGTTAAAGAATAAATATGTACTTACCTTAAGTTGTTCAATTAGATGTAATATTTCCCTGACATCTGGTATATTGGATCATTTGATTAGCTGTTATGCAATTTCAACTGTCCCCTTTTTCAAACGGGATATCAAAATGTGGCTTCCTTAGCAGCATTCATTATTATGCTACCCTAAAATAACTAAATCCTATGTATGTACAGTGTTAGCTTGATTTCCCACATTAGGTTTTATATAGCTCATCCTTTTGTTAATTTTTTTATTGCTTTTATTTCATTCCCTGAAGTAGCATATAGTCAAGAAAATTGCAGCATTTTGCACAGGCTAAATTATTTTTTTCTGCTTCATTAATTTCTTTCAACAAGTTCCCATTTTTAGCATTTGTTACAGATTCTCATCTTGATGTTACTCAGCAGAAAAATGAATGTCAGAGCTTTGGCACTCAGCATTGAGCAAGGGCTACAGAATATGCAGATGGTAGTCAGTCAAGTAACAGCTACATTTGAGGTCCAAATTTATAAAAATACAATAGAGATAAAGCATCTGGTCAGTTTGGACTTTGTACAGAGAGGAAGCTTTCAAGATATGAGCAACATCTGAGCAGGAATTTTGCCTGAGGGGGCACTGCTGTACTGCATTTATCATGACATCAAGACTAGTGCAACTACTCTACTCTTCACTTTAAGCACATTAATGCAGTGCTTATTAGGTTCTAAAGAACTGCTGTGCAAGCGCATAAAAATTGGGTGGTTTTTTTGTTTGTTTGTTTTTCCCTTTGCAAAGACAACTAGGAAATTGTTTGCCTTTCAACTAGAGTTCTTTTAATCTTTCTGTCTTTGAGGCTTTCACAATTAAAATGTTGGTTGTAAATCAATCAAATCATAGGGCTGGAAGGGACCTCATGAGATCATCGAGTCTAACCCCCTGGGAATTGAACCCAGGACCTTCTGCATGTTAAGCAGAGGTGCTAGCCACTACACTATTTGCAGGGCTAATAATATAATAATAATAATAATAATAATAATTAATAAATCATTGCAACTACCACAAAGTAATACCTTGCAACACAATAGTAAGACTATCTTGATTTTTTTTCATTAATGCGTTCTTTCTTCATTTTAATACTTCCCCCAAATCCATGGATTTGAATTATCTGGAATAAAAGATTTTATGTGAGCTGCCAATTAGAATAAAAAAGGGTTCCTGGAAAGGTAAAACTTACAAACAAAGTAGCATATTTCAGCGAAATGCCTCATTTGGATTAAAGTAAAAGTACTAAGCTAGGCTATGTCTACAGTGGGGGGGGCAGTTAAGTCAACTAAACAAGGTCGACTTTAAATCGACTTAAAGTCAACCTTCTTAAGCTGATTTAAGGGTATGTCTACACTGGTCGACATACCCTGGGCCTGGGCCCCACCCTCTGCCCAGCTCTTGGGCCTGATCAGGCTACAGGGGCCTGATCTGGCCCCAAGCTGCCTGTAGCAGATAGCAGGGGACTTGGTGCCCATGCCGTCCCAAGGGGGGTGTAGGGCCTGGGGCAATCAGTCTGTGGGGGGCCCTCAAGGGCCAGCTTAGAGACTGCCCCCATACTCCCACCGCTCCTTTGAGCTGGGGGCAGAGCAGGCCGGTCGGAGGGCTGGGCTCTGCTCCCCTGCCCCGCCTCTGGGCTGGCCCTCCCCACCCCCAGGGCAGAGCAGCCAGCCCAGGTGATGGGCGAGAGTGTGGATCCTGGCCTCTGGGCTGGCCCACTCCACCCTGCGCCACCTTTGCCTCCCTGGTGGTGAGGCAGCTAGCCCAGAGCAGAGGCTGGGCTCCGTGCTCCCTCCGCCCTGCCCGCCCGTTCCCCACTGCCTTCAGCTCTGCACTGCAGGCATTGGGGAGGGGGTGGGGGACAGTGCAGCCATGGGGGGCAGTGATGCAGGCCCTGTACTGCCCTGCTAATGGCAGGATAGTGCAGGCCCCATGGAACAGCGGGGACAGGGGTAATTGCCCCTCTCGCTCTGCCCCCCAAGAACAGCCCTACTCAGAGGTGGCTCCTGCTGCCGCCGGTAAATAGCTCGGAGCTCGGTGGCAGGGGGGCTTGGGTCTGGATCAGGCTCCGCGCTGCTTGCCAGAAGCAGCAGGAGCCACCTCCGGGCCCCCCGCTGCCTGTAGCAGATGGCTCAGGGCCAGATTGGGCACCCAGCCTCCTGCTGGCAGGGGTGGGAGCTGGCTCCCAGATCCTTGCTACATGTGGCTAGGGCAGGGGCTGGATTCAGTTCTCAGCTGCTTGTCGGTGGCTTGCAGGACAGGTTTTATTATGTCAGCTTAAGCATTTGCTTAATAAATTCTAATTTGACTTAATAAATTCTAAATTTGGCCATGGAGCTCCTTAGGTCGACTTAAGGCAAGTTAAGTCGACCTAAGGCTCCAGTATAGACATACCCCTAGAGCTAGAAATTTAATTGCTTTTATTACTCCAGTAATCATATTATAAAAATGCAAATGATAGTTTATTTCTTAATAGGCACATTTTAATTATGTAACTTTTTGGCCAAAATCCAAACAGGAAAAGTCAATATACATTAATCCTCAAGAAAGAAAAAAAATGTAGGTGCCTTTTGTCATAGTCAGCACTAAACACAAAGAACAAGGTTTTTCTAAGTCTGGGAAGTAACAGGGGGGGAAAAAAAAAAAAACTTCCTAAGGTCAAAGATGATACAGAGAACGCTTATGTTATTGCTTCAGTCTTAACACTCCCAGAGCTCTATCCATGCTGCTGTTTAGTCTCCTCAGGGACCAGGTGCTTGCTGTCTGTAAAATTATTAAGCTCAACAGTATTCCACCTTGCACTCTTGCTGACCAATTAGTGACTTGCTGTCAGATTTCTCGTAATGTGTGGTACTACCAGTGTTTGTAGGGACTGCTAAATATATGGCCGTTAGGGATTTAACCCATTTTTCTGATACAGCAGCTGTCCTTTCTGCACTGTCACAAAGCTTTTGTTCATTATGCATTTTAAAAAAAAGGTGTGTGTGTGGGGGGGGGGAGAGCTATAGTAGTCTAATTCAGCATTCTACACACAGACACACAAGGATACTGTTCACTGTAGCAATATTTTGTGTTGCACATCTTGGTTTCAATACAGTGGAATATCAGCAGATAAACAAACTACAGAACATCGTTAATAATCAGTCAGTTACCATGGCAACTGGTCAGAAAAGCATTTTATCCGAACAAACATAGTTCCTGTAAATCAAGAATAAACAAGTCTATGTTCTGTTTCAGTATTATTGGCTCAACATTCTTCAGTGGTTCAGAATTAGAGTTTTACAACTCCACCCTCATCTCACAAAAAGAAAAGTAGAAGTGAGGAAATACTGCTTTTCTGTTATTTGAAGGTGTTAATTTCCACAACATTCTTACATTATGGTCCTCTCTTAGAAGTTCCTTAATCCTCCTCCTTTCCTTCTGCTGCACGATATATGCTATTAAAGAATCAGTGCTGCTAATTACTCATGAATCATGTGATATTTGAAATCTCCTTTAAAAAATGACTGGGCTTCAGACTTCCATATGGATGATGGTGCGAAAGCATCTTTTGCGGGGAGCAAAGGTTTAAAAGACAGCTTCTCAACCTGCACAGGGAAGCTGACGTTTCCACACAATCGATTTCTTGAACAGAACAGCAATTCTTAGAACTCAGACTTGGTACTTTATATCCAGTGGGTCAATACACATTTTCCAGCAAATGTATTAACTCAACGGTCTCTGCCTTCAACCCAGAAGTTGGAGTTTTGATATGAAATCTAGACCTTTCTGGTCTTTGACCAGACCACTAATTTATGGTCTATATTTATTGCAAGTTAATTATTACTGGAGATGGCTGAGTGACTCTGCATGCATTATTTATCCAGTGAGTGTTTCTTCCAATCATCATTAAATTGATTGCTTTTGAACTGTTATTTTCATTATTTTACCTAATATAATCATATGATTTTTCTAAGTTTCGTGCCATAAGAGATTGCTGCCAACTATATGTTAATAATAAGAAAAAAACTGAAATTAAAACACAAGTAAAATGTTCATTATCCTGTAAGCATTCCCTCATGATTGAAAGGACTTAGAATCTGCTGTTTCCTACACAGTTAGTCAGCGTAAACAGAAGATGATTAAATAATCTGCCCTTTTGGTTCTTTTCATTCCAGGATCACAAAGTACAGAAGAACATCAGAGTTACGAATTGACCAGTCAGCTACCCACCTCATTTAGAACTGGATGTATTTAATCAGGCAGCAGCAGAGAGGGGAAGAAAGAAAAACAAATATAGTCCAATACTGTGTTCAGTGTAAACTACTAGAGAAATAAAGGGAAAGCAGCATTTTTCTTCTGCACCATAAAGTTTCAAAACCATATTAAGTCTATGTTCAGTCATAAACTTTTGAAAGAACAACCATAATGTTCTTTAGACCATAATGAACAACTTTCATTCCTAAGGTGTCCATAACTCTGGGGCTCTTCTACTGCACTGATAAAAATGTACCAATATTATTAAAACTATTTTATAGAGCTGGACTTGGAGGCCTGGAAGGGTAAACAACGTGTTACTAAATACTACCAAGGAAGGAGATCAGTATTAAACAAAGGCCCCACACTCCCACTCAGATCCACTAGGCCTTAGGACTCACTAAGGAACATCAACAGACATATTTAAAATTAAGTGATATATTAACATATAATACAAGTACAGGGGCCTAAAGCCCAAGAATCCAAGGTATAAATGCAGTAAACTGGGGTAAACCAGACCAAAGGAAAAAAAAATCAGTTTCTTTCACATATGCCTCCATGGCACGCGTAGGTGAGAACAGACACACAGGAATCAAGTGGGTGGACACAAGGGCAGGATTGGAGAGCAGAACAGATGAACAGGAACTGGGACCATAGACAGATACGCTCTTCATGATGTTTTCACTCTTTTTCCTTTATCTGAAAAACAAACAGGGAGTCCTGTGGCACTTAAAAACTAACAAATTTATTTATTGAAAGCTCATGCAATAAATAAATTTGTTAGTCTTTAAGTGCCACTGGATTCCTTGTCTGTTTTGCTGAACTAGACCAACATGGCTACCCCTTCAGAACATTTCTTGATCTGATGGCATGGAAGATAGAGGCTTCCTCTTGGATGGACAGCAACCTCCTTGTGGTGCTGTGAGTCTTATACACACACACATACACACACATTCCAGCCAAAACAGTGCTTTCATTTTCCTGCCTTTGCATCCATTCCTCTAACTATGCACATCTCAATATATACTTCTGCATACATTACTTTACCTCTGCACACAGCGCTTCAGACTTATATACATAGACCACTAATAGTTCAGATACCTCAGCTCACCTCTTTGAATATGTGAACAAAGCAATACAAGGTATGAATCAGAATTCTAAGATCAGCCAAGTTTTGTAACACAAAGGAGGCTCAAAACTGCTAAAACTGGGTAACACAAGGCCATACAGTAGAAGAGCTGGGATCAAATGTCTCCTAGATCCTTCCTCAACCCACTAGAGAATTGTGCTTCATAAAGAATAATGAAGGGTCAAAGGTGTAAATCAGGTGAACTGGATCTAAAAGCCATGCACATTAGTGTTCAATATTTTGAAAGAGATGAAAACTATAAATCTCCATCAGATAAGGACAGGGCCAAAAAGTATACGTGCCTGTAAGAGCCCAGTTCACTGAGGGCAATCGAAAGAGTCCTATTGACTGGCACTGGATAGGTGTGAACAATGCTGGCTATGCAAGTAGTTATACTGAACACATGAAAAATGATAAATGGAATCTGCACAACATTTGGCATATATTGTGTGACCTTCATTTTTTCACCCTCTAAAATGATGCACAAATTAAAATTTACTAAGCAAAATACACACACACACACACACACACACACACACAGGCAAAGGCCATCCTTTTTTTTTATGAGATTCAAAACCAGCACTAGTGAAAAAAGAGACTCTGTTCATAGCACTGATAAATAACAATGCTTGGTAACTAATCTGCCAGTGAGGGAGTGAAACCTAGCTCAGATAAGGGCACAGACAAGGATAAAATACTAGGTTGCCCCAGCCCACTCTGAAAACATACTTTTTCCACATGAAATGGACCTGGTTCTTTTCTCTTAGTAGATCCAGAATCTTTTGAAAGAATTACTCCTAAATAGCAAAAGCAGTGCTGCAGTCAGTTTCACAAAATCTATTCACCTGCCTCATGGAGATTTTTTTTAAAGGGTTCCTGGCATTTATTCTGTTTTATTTATTTCCTAATGCATAAAGAATTAGTTGGGGATATTGTACAATTTAGGAATCCCATACCTCAAAAAATTAGTTTAAAATATAAATTTTGGAGCCCACAGAGTATGTTAGTAATTTTCCACTGGAATGTTTTACCATGAACAAATGCTGACTGTATAAAATTAATATATCAAATAGTTATTGAAACAATTTGTGTCAATGAAATTGAAATATTTCAGTTTGATATAAACAAAACGTGTCATTTTGACTATTGTTCTGAATAGTATAGCATTCAGATTGATTAAGTCAAAACAAAATATTATCCATAAGGTCCAAATGAAATACAGTTTTGATTTTTTTCCAAACCAAAGTTTTGAAATTTAATTGCATAGAAAATTTAGCTTTTCATTCTGATTCAGAAGAAGAGAAAATAAAAAAATTGGCAAGATCCAAAGGGGTAACTGTGTTAGTCTAGTTCAGCAAAACAAACATGGAGTCCTGTGGCACTTTTAAAGACTAACAGATTTATTCATCGCGTGAGCTTTCCTGGGAGAAAAATCCCACTTCGTCAGACGCTTCTGTAATTTCCGTCATCTTCAAAGCATCTGACGAAGACAGATTTTCTCCCATGAAAGCTCATGCAATAAATAAATCTGTTAGTGTTTAAAAGTGCCACAGGACTCCTTTTTTGTTTGGCTAAAAAATTTGGGATTTTCTACAGAATGGGAATTCTGGGTTCCAGACAGCTCTAGTGAATGCACCAGCTAACGCTTACATGTCTCTAACAGTGAAGAACCACACAACTGTCAGCCAAGCCATCGCTGACATTATCTGTTGTTGGCCCAGAAAAACCTCTTAGAGTCAATTTTATCCATATAGAAACCACATAGATAGGTCAGCTTTATTGGTTGCCTGAGATTATCATCTGGGATGGCCAGTGAAGTCTTCATTACCATACCCAATCTAAAACATGATCGGCAGAGACTGACAATTCTCTATGATGTCAGAGCTGTCTCCCCCATATCTACTTAGGTACCTTGTAAATAAAGGGCTGATCAGTGACTAACAAGATTGTCACCGCCATAATGGCAATGCAAGGGTTTTCTGAACAAAAACAATAACTGCCACTGCTCATTTTGAGTGATGCTGGCACACTGTTCTTCCAAAGGGATGTGTTAATGGTTTCCACCCTCAGTGGACTTAACGGATATGTCCACACAAGCTTCTTCTTTTGAAACAACAGAGGTTGTTTTGAAATAAGAAGCGGTATGTCCACACGACACACCATTATTTCAAAACAACGGGACCCGTTGTTTCAAAATAACGGCCATTATTTCAAAACTGTTAAACCTTGCATCTAATCAAAATAGCTGTTGTTTTGAAATAGTTGTTTTGAAACAACAGCATTCGGACATGTTGTTTCAAAACAACACCATTGTTTCAAAACAACTCTTTTGAAACAACATGTCCGAACGGCCTTGTTTCAAAATAACCATTTTGAAACAACGGCTATTTTGAAAGCAGGCTTTTTGAACCGCATGAGATTTCTATTGGCCCGCTGCTCCAATTTGTCAAGGTTTTCCTGAATCTTCTCCTTGCCCTCCAGCATGTCTACCATTCCCCCCAGCTTGGTGTCATCTGCAAACTTACTGAGTGTGCAATAAATCCCACCATCCAGATCATTAATGAAGATATTGAACAGAACTGGCCCCAGGACTGACCCCTGGGGCACACCACTCATTACTGGTTGCCAACTAGACATGGAATCATTGACTCCTACACGCTGAAACCATTGATCTAGCCAGTTCTCTATCCACCTTACAGTCCACACATCCAAACCATACTTCCTTAACTTGCTGACAAGAATGCTGTGGGAAACAGTATCAAAAGCCTTGCTAAAGTGGAGGTATATCACATCAACAGCTCTTCCTTCATCCACAAATCCAGTCATCCCATCATAGAAGGGGATGAAGTTGGTCAGGCATGATTTACCCTTGGTGAATCCATGCTGACTGTTCCTGATCACTCTATTTACCTCCAAGTGTTTCAGGATGGATTCTTTAAGAAGCTGCTCCATGATTTTTCCAGGGATTGAGGTGAGGCTGACAGGTCTATAATTCCCTGGATCCTCCTTTTTCCCTTTCTTGAAGATAGGCACTATATTTGCTTTTTTTCCAGTCTTCTGGCACCTCCCCTGTTCTCCACGAGTTTTCAAAGATAATGGCCAGTGGTACTGCTACATCATCGGCCAACTCCCTCAGCACCCTCGGATGCAGGTCGCCCGGCCCCATGGAGTTGTGCACATCCAGCTTCTCTAGGTAGTCCCTAACCTGACCTTCTGTTACCAAGGGCCTCTCTTCTTCTCTCCAATCTGCCATACCCAGTGTAGTGGACTGGGAGCTGGCCCTCCCTGTGAAAACTGAAGTAAAAAAAGCATTGAGCACTTCAGTTTTTTCCTCATCCTTCATCACAAGGATACCTGCGCTATTCAGTAAAGGACCTACACCATCCCTGATCCTCTTCTTGTTATTGACATACTTGTAAAACCCCTTCCTGTTATCCTTCACATCTCTTGCTAGCTGCAACTCCAATTGTTCTTTGGCCTTTCTGATTTTATCCCTGCAGTCCTGAGCAATATCTTTATATGCCTTCTTAGTCATCTGTCCAAGCCCCCACTTCCTGTAAGCTTCTTTTTTATGCTTCAGCTCAGTGCAGAGTTCTCTGTTAAGCCACACTGGGCGCCTTCCACATTTGCCGTTCTTCCTGCTCATCAGAATGGTATCCTCCTGTGCCCTTAGCAGAGGTTCTTTAAAATGCAGCCTGCTCTCTTGGACACCTTTCCCCTTCAGATCAGCCTCCCAAGGGATCCTGCCCATCAGTTCCCTGAGGGAGCCAAAATCTGCTTTTCTGAAGTCCAGGGTCTGCGTTTTGCTTCTTTCCTTTTTTTCCATTAATCAGCATCTTGAACTCTACCATCTCATTGTCACTGCTGCCCAGATTGCCATTAACATCTATGTCCCCAATCAATTCTTCTCTGTTTGTGAGCAGCAGGTCATGAGGTGCAAGGCCCCTAGTTGGTTCCTCCAGCATTTGTACCTGGAAGTTGTCCTCAACACTCTCCAAAAACTTCCTAGATTGCCTGTGCACTCCTGTATTGGCCTCCCAGCAGATGTCAGGGTAACTGAAGTCCCCCATGACTGTGATCTGGAAACTTAGTTAAGCATTCTTTTGTGGTTCCAAGGCTTTTATGTACTTTCACACTGGGGCTGTTTGCAGAGAAGGAAAGCTTTAGCCAGTTGGTCCCTGAAAGTGTGGAACACTAGATGTAAACTTCTGCAATTGCTACATTGTAAACCCCTGCAACAATGGGGGGGGGGGCGCAGAAGCAGCAATTTTCATCAGAGCAGTCTTCCACCACTTTACCTACAACCACAGGAAAAAGTTATAATGAACAATGGATTAACTCCAGGGTTCTTCAGCTCCCCTTATCCCTATGGAACCATTTCTTCTGCTCACTTACATTTGGACCTTATGGTACACCTCCAGATGGAGAAATACTAGTTTAATTTACATGTATTCAATTCAGTACAATTACTATCACCTATTCACTTCAGTTTAGAAATATGGGCCTATAGGCATCTGCATATACATTAACATTAGTAATCTTAGCAACCAGATGGAATTCACCTAAGAGTTCTGAAGGAACTCAAATATGAAATTGTATCCTATAAATCAGCATCCATACCTGACACCTGGAGAATAGCTAATGTGATGCCAATTTTTTTAAAAAAAGGCTCCAAAGGTGATCTTGGCAATTACAAGTCAGTGAGTAATTTCAGTACCAGAGAAGCTGGTTAAAACTATAGAAAAGAACAGAATTATCAGACACATAGATGAACACACTTTGTTGAGGAAGAGTCTGCATTGCTTTTGTAAAGGGAAATCATGCCTCCCCCATCTATTAAAATATTTGAGGGGAATCAACAAATGTGTGGCCCAGGGTGATCCACTTCAACTTTCAGAAAACTGTGAACAAAGTCCTTCACCAAAGCCTCTTAAGGAAATTAAGCAGCCATGGGATAAGAGGGAAGGTCCTCTAATGGATCAGTAACTGGCTAATATACAGGACGTCAGGGTGGAATAAATGGTCAGCTTTCAGAATAATAAAGAAAAGGTGAATGGTGTACCTGAGGAATGCATTGGGCCCAGGGTTGTTCAGTTTATTTATGAATGATCTAGGAAAAGGGGTAAACAGATAAGTTGGCTACACATTTATTCAAGTGTTTAAGTACAAATCAGACATCAAACAATTACAAAGGATTCTTGCAAAACTGGGTGTCTGGGCACTAAAATGAAAGGTGAACTTCAGTGTGAATAAACAAAGTAATGCATATTGGGAAACATAATCCCAACTATACATATAAAATGATAAAGTCTCAATTAGCTGTTACCACTTAAGAGAGATCTTGGAGTAATTGTGGATAGTTCTCTGAAAACATCCACACATGTGCAGTGCAAAGCAAATAGAGTGCTAGTAAAGATTAGGAAAGGGATAGCTAATAAGATAGTAAATTGCATAATGACTCTCTATGAACCCATGGTAAGCTACACAATGAATACTGCATGTTGTTGTGATCACCCCATCTCAAGATATTTGCTGTTACATAGCTCTGTAAATGTAATTATAATTCTTTGGTATATTTATGGGATAAAATGGAGTGAGGGCAATAGGCATACTTAACTGTGCTTGTAACCCACATTCGCAAGGTACAAGGTGAAGTTAAAATAAACCGGTGATAAACTAGAACTACATATAGGGCATTTATCATTTTCTAGTAGTCTCCTTGCTCAGGCTGATAAATGGCATTGTTTTTGCATTGCAGGCCCTTTTCACCATGATAAACTCGTTGAAAGGAACCCAATTCTGTGATAAAGAGATTTAGGCAGAAATGAGGAGCAGTTGCCTAGTTAGCATGGTGTGCTGTAGAATTTGATGAATGAAAAGCAAGTCAGTTGTGGCAGGATGCCAGAAAGTGCCAGAAAGTGGAGGAACAAATGCACTTGGCTGAAGCAGAGCATAGCTAATCTGACATCATGAAAACATTGTGTATTCTAATACAGTGAGAAGACCTTCTGAAGCCTTTTACAAAGCCCTCTATTTGTTTATTATATATATATATTTTTTTTTACTTGTAAGGGCACATATCCCTTGCAAAGAGTGTCATTTCAAATAGCCAGATTGGAAATCCAATCAGTAGACTGTAAGACTATGGAAGAAGAAAACCATTTTATTATTCTTTCATTTAAAGCCTTCATTATAGCAGTTTGGATTTAAAAATGTGTGTATGTCCATGCACATGTACGCAGGAACAACCCCATTTTATTTTTCCATAATAGATTAGAAGAATGCTATTTTAAAATGGCATAAGAACATACATACACAAAAGTCTGAATAGGGGTGTTATAGAGAGAGTAGTAAAATAGTAGAGAGTAGTAGAATTCCAAACAAGATATGACACATATAAAGATTACTTTTATAAATGAAAATACAGCATTCAATCATCTATTATTAGAACTCACTTCAGTTTCTGTTTTATTTGTAAACTAGTTACAATATCACATGGACCTAAGAAGTAGGGCTTGGTATTAATTCATGTTTAGGGTTACAGATCATTTCAGGGCCATGACTTAGGTTTAGATTTGGTGGCACCGGGCTATGAACTATTCTCACAAAATCTCAAACCAAAATGGTGGAAATCACAAGAAATTAGCTTCAGTTTCTTTTAGTCTTAGTCATAATTGTGAGACTGAGTTCTCACATGATGTTTGGTTATGTCTGAGCTAGAGTTGGAGAACATGCCTCATCTGGTTTGAACTAGGCCCTTACCCAAAATGGTGATTATTAATTGCATTATTAGTTTAGGAATTAGTATTTAATTAGTATCCAGAGACCCTAACTGAACTTAGAGCCCTCCTCTGCTGGGCACTATGTATACATGTAGCAAGAGCCAAGATTTGTGCCTAAAGTTTAATCTGAAAAGACAGGCAAAGGTGAGAAAAAGAATTGCCACCAGTGTTTTGCATGTGGTGAACGGAAGTACAAAAACCAGTATGGGCTCAATCCTGCAAAGATAAAGCTATCAAATTAAGTACACACTTAATTTTACACACTATTAGTAGTCTCACTGAACTCAGTGGCTCTACAGAGTGAAATCCTGGCCCTGTTCCAACTAATGGGGTTTCTATCAATGAACTGAGTCAAGTCAGGATTTCATCTTTAGTAGTTTGCAAAATTAAGCATGCATATACATTTGTGGTTCCCAGCCTTTTTGGCTCAAGGGCTACAAATATCATTTTTACAGACCTGAAGGGCTACCAACCTCCTCTAGCAGCCCCCCCCCCCTTGCTTGCTGATCTCCCACCTCCATGGCTGTAGCAGGAAAACTGCATAAATACTGCAGCTCCACACATTGTATCTGGATGCCAAGCCACCGGTTCCCATCTGCAGCCAGGGGGACAGAAGATCAGTATTCCCACCTCCTCCTTTTGGCTCCATCAAGGATCCTAGCACCAATGCACTTAGGCAAAGCACTTTACAAAATGCTTCCTGCTACAGCCAGGGGGAGGGGAGTGCTGATCTCCTATCCTTTGGCCTCATCAGGGAGCCTGCATTGGTCTTTTAGCCCTGAGGAAACACATTTTGCCTCAGTCCTTAGGCAGTGACTCCATTCTGCAGCCAATAGGAGGGGAGCCAAGGGTCACTTTGAAAGACCCTGAAGGCCACTTTTAACCCCCAGAACATGGATTGGGAACTACTGGTATACATCTTTGCAAAAATCTTGCTTTAGGTCATTTGCCCAACATTACATGGAAAGTTTGGATCAGCTCATGATTTAACCTAACCCTTGAACTCAGTCCAGTGTCTTAACCATATGATCTTTGCAGGGCTGGATTTAGATACTGAAATCTAAATTGTAAAGGCGTCCAGATTCAAGGTTTGAACTATTTCTATTACATACTTATGCTTATCCTAAAGGTCATAACCTTAAAAAAGAAACTTATCAGGGCACTGTCTTAAAAATCTACACTTCAGCTAATTGCAGTTAGCATACTGCTTTGCAATGGATATTAAAACTGTGAGTTATACCATAAATTATACATTAATGAATTCTGTTGCTTCAAAGCATGAAATGGTCTTCTGAAGATAAATGTTTTTAGGGAAAAAAACATTTTTCAATGTAGTTATAAGTTTCTGAGGCTGAAAGATTAGAAATGTGTTTTCTATTTAAATGATGCAAATATTTCTGTTTTTCAAACTGTTCCAAATTATTCACAAATTGCTATTAACAAACTAGAAAATAACATAGCAATTGGTTATGCAAAGTTTAAAACAAAAGCAATAACCAGGTAAATACCAGAATATTGTGTGGACATCATTACTGCAACAAGCACACCTGTGGCAAATGGTTATAGCCACATAATATTTCTTCTGATTTCCTGACTGGCTGCCATGTAGGTCACCAGAAGTCACACATTTACACTTAGAAACTGCAGTGATGGGCACAAGGTAAAATGCTTACATGGAATAGTTAGATCACAGACCTGCTAATCCATCAACGTTTGCACAAGAAAATTTCAGATACCACCCTTCCCTCCAACAAGGCATCTGAGGCAAAGATATTGAGAGATGTCAAAAATGGTCTGATGCCAGTTATTGGAAAAGAGGCTGTGTGGAGATGGGACCACAGGTTGGTATAGGAAATGGAGTAGGTCCAGTTCCCTGTGTCAGACCATGTGCTCTATTTGGCTAGTTAAGTGGTAAGAGCAGCTCCTGGAACCTGAAAAGGGGAGAGTGAGTCAGTTGGGAAAGATGTGGAGCACAGACAGATAACTGTAACCCTGTGTAATGGACATTGTGACCAATGGCCAGCAAGACTCCATATTGTCAGTTTGGAACTCCTGCTTAAACATTGTACTTCATTTTGGATACTTGATGAAATCTGGTTTAGGTATATGCTGTATGTATTATATTCTTTTAAATGTGTGAACAAGGTGTGTGAATGAAGGGCATGTGTGTGAAAAGGCCAGTCTCAACTGCCAGCCTGTCCTGATGAACCATAAGTACCATCTAACTGGCTGAACAATGCAGACATCTCATTAAAGCAAACAGAAGGAGCCACCCCAGAAAGAAAAGAATAAAATACAATCAAGTCTGCAAGTGACTGGGGACCAATGATCTCCCAGGAACCCTGAGGCTACATGACACAGCAAATCCCATAGACTTACATGAAGGCCTGCAAGTATAAAAGATGGGTGAGAGCATGAAAACTTTGGGGTCTCATTCTGCAACTGTCATCTTGGAGCATTGGATCATGACCGACAGAGGCCTGGCTCCCTCCTTGTGCCCAGCCTAGCTGGCCACTAGGTTGGCTCAAGCAACTCATGAAAGGACTGGTAATTACATCACACCAGCTTGCAGAACTTTGTGTGTGTGTGTGTGTGTGTGTGTGTGTGTGTGTGTGTGTGTGCGCGCGCTTGTTGCTATTCTTACTTATTTGCAATAAATGTGGCATATTGCCTTGTCCCCCTGAATAAGATCCTGCTAGTCTTTTCTTTTTACTAGGGGGTGCTCTCCTGGGTGCCCTTTTGGGTATAACAAAGAGACAGGTCAGATCAGGAGACTGTGGAGCTCCTGGAAGGAAGCTGTAGATGACTGCAGAGGAAAAACTGAAGGTAGGAGAGCTACAAGAGTATGGCTGGCTACTAGCCCCAAGCCAGAGAGCACGGCAGTGGGAAGAGCTGAGGAATTGCCTAGTGAATTCTAAGTTTGAGCCCAGATCCTGAGACAGCTAATGGAAGGTTGCAGGGGTTGTATAGTAGCTGGCCTACTGATATCTTCAGGTCTGGATAGCTGTATCCAAATGGACAGTGATAGAGACTAGGGGAAGAGAGGGCTGCTTCTGTGTTGAAGATGATCTACCAGCTGTGGGGAGGTTCCCATTGAGGAGCGTGAAGTGGTTGTCCTGGCAGAGGGATAGAAGAATACTGACAAGGAGCCCAGGCATTGTTTAAGATGCCACTATGCAGAGGCATCGCTGGCACTGGGCACCCAGGGGATGTGCCCCGAATCTCAGCACCGGTGCCCTGGATCTCTGGCTCAAACAAGCCAGAGATCCGGGGCCCAGCTGCCGGCGGCCACTTCCAGCCCCGTCCCCAGCCAGGGATGCGGGGCCTAGCCACCTGCAGCAGCGCGGCAGCTTCTGGCCCTGTCCCTGGCCAGGGGGCAGGGCCTGCAGGCTGGGGGGCGTGGCCCATGCCCGTGCCCCAGGTCCCTCCCTGGGCCAGCGACACCTCTGCCACTATGGCTATTAGGGAGATGTCATAACAGGATTATAAGGACTCTACACATTGGGAGATAAGTGGTCTATGTTGGGGACTTTAGTTATAGATTGATTTACACTATAATAAACCAGCCCCAAAGAAGGGCATTACTGACACAAGAGAGCCTCAGTTGGAGTCATTGGGCGACCTGAAACAAGAAGCAGACGCAGGCACATGGTGTCACGCTATGGCCTGCAGCAGGGCTACCTTCTGACACTGGGTCTTGTGTGAGAAATCCATAGAAGTGGGTCATTTGGATAATCAAACTTCTGGCAGCCTAGTTACAGCTACTCTTATTGTAAACTTGGGGAGTTGTGAGTAAGACCATTCACCATGTGTGGATAAGTCGTCACTCCATTCACTACTGAACAAATAGATGCAATAATGGACAATTACTCTTTTATAATGTTCCAAAGTGATAGCTGTGTTAGTCTAGTTCAGTGAAACAAGCAAGGTGTCCTGTGGCACTTAAAGACTAACCATTTTATTTATCACATGACCTTTCATAGGAGAAAATCCAACATTGTCTGATGAAAGATCATGAGATATATAAATTGGTTAGTCTTTAAGTGCCACAAGACTTTATGCTTCTTTTTATAATAAAGCTCAGACAGATAAACTTAAGGACTCCAGCTGTGCAAAAAATGGCCAAAAAAAATCATTTTGGGTCAACTCAAGGGGGGGGGTTGTAGGGGCGGAAGGGAGAGATAGGAAAGGGACTGAAAAAAAAAAGAATTGCATTTTGGGTTGAAACAAAACATTTTGTTTCAAAAGAAGCTAAAAACTCAGATGACAAAGTAAAATTGAAAAGTCATTTAGAAAACTCAAAGCACTGTCTGGAATGTGATGAAACAAAGCAATATCTTTATTTTGTTTGTTATTTTGCCGAACAATATTAAGTGAAGTTGATATAAATTTGTGTAATGTTTGGTGACCCAGTTCTGCATTTTCTTCCCCAGGGGAAAAGGTTCCATCCAAAATTTTTTATTCAGTGCTAAATGGGAATGAAAAAGAAACAATGTTCTGGGGAGAAAAGATTCTTACTCTAAAATAATTATACAAATATTTGTACATCCTTCATTGTCACTATCATGTCTTATCTTGACTGGTGCTTAATACAGATTGTACCAGAGCTGATAGATACACTGAATCCTGTCTATAGATGAGGCATGAAGATGCTAATTTTGAGCATTACTATATGTAGTAAATTTCAGTTACAGAGATTCCTTCACATGTGCTGTAGTTTGAGTGTGGGCAAGATTCTCAGCACATGTAAATCATTACACCACCCTGTGTATTTATTGTGGAGTGGAGTAGACCAAGTCTGTCCTTGACCCCAGTTCTCTACATTAAAATATATTTGTTGTATATATTCAATACTCTTTCTGGTACTGCTAAAAAGCTACACCATTGGCAAGTCAGGACAAGCTTTATCTGAGATCTGTCAGGTGCTTAGCTCATACCTTGTATGCTACAGAAAGCAGTTTGGATAAAATTATCTTTTCAATTACTTTGGTGTCAAACTGGTTTTTGGCAGCTTTTCTTATTTAAAACAGGATTTGTTAAGTTTACTGTTTTTGGTTTAGATAATGACTGACTAGCCAGCATTGTCAGTAACAGCATGAAAATTCAGTGTCTTCTGAGTAGCAGTCCAGGGAGCCTGAGAAATTAATTCAAGATGTGGTAAAGCTGTTATTTAGACAGTGATCTCATTAGCCCAGGGATTTACTAGGTATCTGTACAGTACCTTGCCCAGCAGAGCCTCATTCTCAGCATACACTATTGTAACATAATCATTGGAAGACTACTGCGCAGTGGGAGCTGCTTCTTCAAGGGAAGCCGTGATTTTCTTATTAGATGGAGGAAATAAAAACAGGGATCATATTAAAAACTGAGCTGTTAAACAAGTAATGTATTCAAAACAGGAAAATTGCTACCCCAGGGAAAGACCTGGGGCATGGGTATGGGCCCCACCCCTCTGGCTGTGGGCCTGCCTCCAGGGCCCTGATTCTCCACCCAGGCACGATCCGGCCTCAGGCTCCTGCCACCGCCAGCCTGGCCCTGGATCCCAGGCTGGGGCTGGGCTGGCAGAGGCGGGTGCTGCCACAGGGGCCTGGCCTAAATTCCCGGCTGGGGACTGGGCTGGATGTGACAGGTGCCACTGCCAGCGGCCAGGCCCTGGCTCTCCAGCTGGGGAGGAGAACGGGAGAGGCAGGGGCCACCCTGGACATTTGGGGCACTGGCGCTGGGACTCTGGTCACATGCCCTATGTGCCAGGTGCCAGCAATGCGTCTGATTCAAAGCAATACCCCAAATTCTAATAGCTTTGTGGCTACTGAAACTAGGTTGTGATTCAGTCATAGCAAGTGTATAGATTACTTCAGGGAGATGACTCTGGAAACTTGAGTAGACATGGGTAAACTCAGAAAGTGACAAATATTGTGTCTCAAATGTACACAGAGTAATAAAAAATTCTAAAACAACTAGATGTAGGTAAGGCAGAACAAAACTCTCAGAAGCGGACTGCCTGCCAACAGTCTGTACTTCAGCAAGCTGAATAGTGGTGACAAAAATATCAGAGACTGACTTTTTTCCCCCCAGTAGCATCTCCAATAAGTAGACACTGAAGTCCCCCCATTGAAGAGCTTACACCCAAGGATATGCCCTGCTACATTCTTCTTTTGGCAGCATGTTGTACACACTCCCTACACACTCAAACTGTTCTCCCTGTCTATGCTGCTGTTTTCAGTAATGCGGTGTCTCATTGCTCCCTGCCATTGGAATTTTCCCTTGCACAGAAAGAGATATCTCCAGTGGGGAGAGACTCTGGTAAGGGGAAAGACTTTGCCAACTCCTCATTGATGGAGCCATTCCCCATTGCAGGAAGAGACTGTGTGCTCCTCACACCTGGAACATTTCCCTTCCACAGGGAAAGCTTGACTTTTCCATATTGTCTTATTCACAACTGTCTTTCGCTATAGCTCTAATACTTCTAGCTACACACAGCAAAATTGATGCAGCCTGCTTTTCACATATATGCGCTACATGACACTATCAGTAATGGTTGGCATAGATATAGTTTAAATAGACAAGAAAGAGTGCAGGGGAAACTTAAGAGATAGACAAATTAAATGAAGTTACAATAAATCAGTGACAGGTGGTTCCCAAATCCCCAGTCCAGTGCCCTGTCCATATTGTCTCTGTACAGCACAATAATTTCTAAAATACAGTCCTGCCACCAGCCTTGAGGTCTAAAGCAAGCTAAAACTCCTTCTTTGCATGCAATATATACTTACCCAGTCTTCAATTGTACACTTGATAATCAAGTTTCTTATGACAATTTCCACCAATGCCTTTTAGTGCTTGCAAAAAGAGACAGCTTGACAATGCTGGAGGTTTTCTTTTTTGTCATTGAACCAGTAAGGCATGGCCAATGTCAGTACAAAATTTGGCCTAACTACTTGCCTTCTCTGCCAAAAAGTATGCCAGATAATGCAGATTGCAGTGGTGGTTTTGAGATGAACCAATATTTCCCCAAAGGCTGAACTAACGTTAATTCCTTCACCACAATTCGAGCTGTTCTCAAGCTAGCAGTTTAGAGCCAAAATATTCCACACCAATTGCCAGCCTCTTGGGATATCAAAACCTCAAAGTGTTCTATGTTGGTTAAAAACCTGTTGTCACTTATCATTTATAAACCAATATACTGAGTAGGATGTAACAGCTGTGTCACACTTATTGGCTCAATCATGCCACTCCAGGCCCTGGCCTACATAGCAAAAAGAATGGAGCTGTATCAGATGGGGAACCTCAGGAATTGTGCCTCAGCTATCACAGCCAGAGTTCCACAATGCAATGGCACACAGACAGCACACTCATTACTAAATCTCCTCAGGAACACTAGAAGAGCATTACTGTGTACTGTACAGGCAGCTAGATCAATAGCTATGCCTTCCTCCATGCCTCTCCCCACTTTCCCCACCCCTTTGGGATGTCTTGCACCACAGTCAGCTCTAGCAAGGAGAAATCCTTGCACTTGGGAGAGGGCAGGGACTATGAATGTGCTATGCCACTGTATTTTTGGCACTATCTCCTGCCTTCTGCACCCCTAAAGCAGCCAGGTCTCTACCTGTTTATAAATTCAGATCAGGTACATTGTCCTTAAAAGTATCTGGAGCAGATAATTTAAAGTGCTGCTGATATTTTTGAAACTGCTTGCTTTATTTATTTCTAGACCCTGGCTTGGCTTTTCAAAGACTTATAGTCCTTCAGCAGTTCAGTCAACAGCAGGTAACGGGCACCCCACTGTGTTTCCTAAAGTTATAACCTTATCACTCACCTCTGACAACCCCTGGCCAGGCGGTTCAAATACATTTTTATCTTGTAACTGAAGGCCCCTGCAGAAAGTTCGAAAGCTTACTGACCTTACAGTTCCCTGCTGTTAATATTTCTGAAACTTTATTTAGAAAAATAATCAGGAATGCTTCAGGCACACATCACCATGTGAAGGTGGTCTTGCTTAAAAAGGAGTAACTTTAGTGCTTTGAAACAACTTTTTCATCAAACACTACAGCTTATTCGCAAATAGCAGGGAGTTTTCTGTATATGTCCTTGTGAGCAATTCTAGGGTAGTAATCCTTCTAATAAGTGTTGTCCAGCCACCATCATGGTGCCCCACTCTTGATTAGAACCTCTAAGCAATAATGTGATACAAATAATATTAAATATATTAGGAGAAGATGATTACACTGAAGATCACAGAGGATGAATAAGCAATTTGAATCCACAGATCTGAGCCCATAACATGACTCACATTTTAGGTCAGAGTCTAAAGAACAAAAAAGTTTATTTTATTTTGCTTTCAACCTCAAAATCTAATCTAAATCTCAGCTAGCTAGAAACCCTTTTGTATTTCCTTATCTTGGAAAATTTTTGAATATTTAAGGGGTGATGAAAGGAGTTGTAAGAGAAATTATCTCATTTTCCCAATGTCCAATTTACTAGTATTTTTTAAATTGATTTGTTCATTTTGTAGTGTACTGTACACAAATAGAGTAAGAATTTTGACTTTGCTGAATGGATAAATGTAAAGAAAACCCTTTGAAGATTCTTTAAATTAGTGTTCAGTTTTATTTCATACTATAGAAATATACAAACAATAGAATAACTCACTTCAGATGAAAAACAAATACTTAAATGTTCAGATTTATTGACTGCTTTGGGTCATATACTACATGTTTTTTGTGACTTTTTTGGTTGATATTATATTCTTCTGATTTAAGGATCATCATCATAAATGATCTTTTGCTCGTTCTGCGCTGCTGTAGGGGGACTGAAAGCTGTTCTATATGCCTTGTGTAAAAGAACAGGGCATAGTGCATGCCAATGTCATTGCATAGTAAAAATAGTCCACATAATCTCAGTGAATAATTGCCAACCTAACACATTAAAAGTCATTTAATTCTTTAGGGCAGCCAAGTTCTGAAGTTCAGTCATCCTTAACTCCTGCTATGTTTACAGATTATGGTGAGAGGGTTTTGTTTGTCTGTTTGTTTTTCACCAATGAGAATTACTTCACTCAACACCAAAATTCCTGAAGTGATAATTTTAAAAATTAAGTTTTCCAGAAATATTAATCTTTTCCAGACAGTTTTCAAACTATACAGTGAATATTGAAACCAAGAGGTCATGAGAGCCTTAAAGGGCCTGACTTTAAACTATAATGGATGAATTATTCTATCCTCCTTTGATTTTTATTAGCTTACTTACAGTGGGAACTAGCATCATAATATTTAATGAATCATGCCCAGAGTTGGCGGTATTTTAAAATTATCGATAACTACATTTTCTAGGCTACGTCTACACTTACATGTGAATTTGAATTGACTGTCATCAATTTGAATTCAAAAAAGTGCATGGACATGCCCATTTTCCTCAATTTGAACTGAGGCACTCCTCAGTTTGAATTGAGGAAAGCAGAGTTCGAATCAGTCAAACCTGCTTTTCCACTGAAGTCAGGGTCAATTCGAAGTGAGTAATTCGAATTGACGTAGTGTGGCCATGTCAATTTGAATTCACTGTTAGTTTGAATTAGCCACGGCTTGATTTTTCCCTATACAATAGCACCCGCTACCGAATTCGAACTAGCAAGTCCTGTTCATGGACATGCCAATTTGAATTGGATTTTCTAGTGTGGCCATGTCAATTCGAATTGACCGAATTCAAATTAGATTTGAATCCGTCAATTCAAATTCAGTAATTTGAATTGAAATGCTCAGTGTAGACATAGCCATATTGATCTAAGATGCTGAACTATGAACGACATACAAAAGGAAAAAAGCACAAGTAATGCAATCAAAAGGAGGGAGTTATTTCTAGCTAGTTATCTATATTTAGGGCATGGATAAAGATTTTTTAGTATCAGATACTAAATATGTAAGGCAAAAAATATTGATACATGCCTGGCTCTCCTTTAGTCTATGCTGCTTATTTGACTCACAAGATGATTGCCAAGAACACATTGCCCAGAGATTAAATCACTGAAGAATTAAATGACCGTGAAATTAATAAATTTGTTAAAAAGGTGCACAGTTCCTCCTGTTTTTAAAAATCAGCACCTCTAATGTTAGAAGTATTAATAAAGGGAACATTTTGAAAAATGCAGCCAGCACCTTTTCTTTAATAGAAAGAGATATGAAAACCAATTTTTACTTGCTGTCTTCCGGGAAGAAACCAAACATTTGGGCCCAGTTGTGTTGAAGCTTAGATATCAAAGTGATAAGCTCCTTATTAATATCCAAAATAGATACACAGATAGAGGATAGGACTTCGGTTATTCATTTATGCTAGAGTAATATACTTAATATATGGCTTTTGAACCAATGTGGTGCATATATTCAGTGCTTAAGAAAGTGACAGACTCAACTTAAGTGACAGAATTGGTCAGACATGAACTTCTAACAAGGCACCTCATTTCTAACTTGAAAATCTTTTCACATTATCCTCTGCATTTATATTATATAAAAAGAATCTACAGGAAAATAGATCCAGGCAACAAATTAGAATTAAGACTTCTCTAAGTAAGTCTAACATATTATGTCGATACCCCACCTACTATTCTTCATTGTGCATTGTTGTTGGTTTTGTTTACTTTTTAGCTTGTTTTTTTTTATTTTGTTTTTTAAGGATACAGCTGTCGTGATCAGTGGGGTGCACTGCTGAGAAATGTTTTCCTTTAAAAAGAGCAACTATATGTTGGATTTGTCTACTCTTGATCAAAAGCCAGGACTTTGGAATATGAACAAACTGGGATTTGGCAATATACATATCAGCCCATCTGGGGAATTCCAATAACCAATCCCAGAAAATATAAATCTACAGTTAAGCTTTTGCATGGAAAGGGCTTCCTCTGTCAGTGTACGTTCACAGGGCTTGACTATATGGGCAAGGCAATGTCCACTAGTTAGTGTGTGATTTGTAAAGTGTACTAGGATGTTGTGTATTAACTGGTCTGTATAGACCCTGACATTCACTAAATGTTCTCCTATTGTGCTTTACTGTAGTTGTTTGATGTAAGGACTACCTGAGCTCTGTGCTAACACACACACTTTAGTTTTCAAACATTGGTCTACATATAACTGCTACCCAGCCATCCCTAATTTCTCCAGCTGTTTACTTCCACTATTTCTGACAACTTTATTTAAAGTTCTAGACTTTTTCAAAGATACAGGAAAAGTCAATGCAGTCAAAGGAATATAGGCTTTTCCTGTTATAATTCATTTATTTTCTAAATTATTTTTATGGTACTAAAGCAGAATCCTCATCTCACTGTAGTTTGTTTTCTTCATTGGATATATTTACACAAATCACTTGTACCTTTTATTCTGGGTGCACTACAGTGACAGAAGTTTTGCTAATGTAGCAGCCATTTTGGGGGCTTTAGTCTGGACAATATTAAATAAGAGCAGAAGGTAAATGTGTGTCAGATACTACAAGCTGCATTTCAATATCTAATTGGCCCAGATCGTTATTTTGATTCTCCCTTACTTCTCAATATCTAAATTCCTCATCCTGTGTCACAGACGTTCTCACCATTTCCTGCCAGTGCTCTCTTGATGTTCTATATTTATGTTTTACATTGATCACCAACATCTGATCAGACCTGGGACTATGCAGTTTTTATAGTAGTTTATAGTTGCCTCTTCTAATGTTTGTACAGCATCCAGTAAAGAAAATAAATGCACTTTCAGGTACAAATACAGCATGTTGTACATTAGCCCTTGGATTGTCAAATTAGTCCTTTATATTGTCCCTGCTTTAGGAAATGTCAGTGTCCAGGCAATGGACATTTCCATATTTGTTTTCAGTTTTTAAGCTTTTGGACATTGAAGAGCCATTGTCTGACCATTACAGTGGTCGGAAGTGGTGCTCGAAAATTATCTTATTTTTTCCCATGAGACACTATAAATTTCTAATTGCATATGACATAACTGCAACAATATGGGAGATTTAAATAACATCACACTTCAATATTACAAGTGAATGGTTCCTGACTGTAGTACATTAGCATTTCCTATTTATGTACAGGAGCTGGTTACTTGCATATTCTTTCCCTCACTGTCATTATTGAAGGAGTGGTTGCTGATTGATTTTAATTAAGCATTTGTCATAAAGTTATCAGTGAAAATTATTTTTTTAATTAAATGGTTACACACAGCAGTAAAGGAAAGTTCTCTCTATATTGGGATGACAGAATGAAAGAAACTGTCATTACAGATAATGTATGTGACATGAATAAAGATTTTATTTGTTTGTATATAATAAAATGTTTTTCTCTGAAGTTATCCTGTTAGAAATGAAGAAAAATACAGTAATTTAACTATAATATTTCCTTGGCAATCTCTTACCAATAAGAAATGTGTGTTTTAAAACTGGAATAATAAAAATGTGCAAAATAATTTTGCAGAGACAAATTGCTGAAAATGACAGTAATAGACAACTAAAGGTATTTTACACTGACATGTACATATTTTCAGAACACAATGAAATGCATATCTAGCTGTGCATACTCAATGTGAAATAAAGGCTTATTCTCCTTATCTGCTGAGGTGTCTGAAAACAAGCCTTTACTGGTTTTACACCAGAAGTGGTGTAAAATATGCATTCTAAGGGCTTTGCTCAAAGCAGGCAATGAACTTCACTTGTGCAAATTACCAGTCAAGGCTTAGGCACCATCCCATAAATCTAGTTCACACCCACAAAAGATAATGGACTGGTGGTGTGCTGGTCCTCTGCACATTATATATCTAGGAACTCAGGAATCATTACAAATCTCCTGATGGGTGAGCAAGCTGAAGTGTAGTAGAGTCACCTGCCAAGAAAAATTTAAATAACCAAAGTGTTCATTATTGATCTTTGATCCAGTATTGATCTTCTGAGTACAGAAGATTGTCAGAGTGGAGGGATTACACTGGCCAAGTAGATCTTGGCAGAAAGATTGGCATATTTCAAGTAAAGTTATTGATATCAGTGGTTAGGCAAACCTCTGCACTTTGACTAACAAGAGGTGTCAGAAAACGGGAACTCTCATACACTGTGCAGTTAAGAATTAACTATGTAAGTCAGACATTCCTAGTCAATCAGTGGAGAAAATGGCAATGCTGTACATGGAGGAAGACCTGATTGTACAGTCATATATTCCAAGGCCAGTAGGAACCATTAAAACCACGTAGGCTGACCTTCTGCATAATACAGCCATTAGAATTTCACCTAGTGCCTTCTGCATTTCCTGAAGCTTCCTGTGCTGGCTGAGCAACAGCACATCTTTTAGCAAGCCATTAAATCTTGATTTAAAGCCATCAGATGACAGAGAAACTATGTTCCAAAATAAGCTATTCCACCTGTTAAAGTCATAATTGCTGTGTCAGAACAACACAATTCTATTTCTTCTTCCACCAGTCTGTTATCTCCTCATAACAGAGGCTGCATTTTACCCTCTTTCTACAGCACATAGCTCAAGGAGGCACCCGTCGTTGTTGGGAACACTGTGTTCCACTGTAAGGTAATGGTAACAGATCTAGGGCAAAATCTTCCCCTGGTATAAATTAGCATGGTTTCACTGAAATCTAACAAACTGCACCAGTTTACTGCTCCCAGTTCTGTTTCCCTCACTAATTAACAGGAGTGAAACAAACAGATGGCCTAATGCATGCAAAAATACAGTAGTTTCTTACCAGCATTGGTTGCATCACCACTGTTAGCATCTCACAAGCTTCTCTTGTCAGTGTCTCAGATTTTAACAGAAACAGTCTACCCTCTTTGAAAACCTGCAAAGCAGATAAAGTAACATAAGAACCAAGTCAAATCTCTAGTCAAAGCTCGACTCAGACCTGATCTTAAACTTTCATAATGAAACAGTAGAATCAGGATAAACCTAACAAATCTGTTCTCATGTTCTCTCTAGTCCAGACGAAACTGAACAGAAGGAAAAATCGAGAGACAGGAAGGTATCCCAAATGATCATATATGCTGGTCTTAGCTGAACCTCTGAATTTGGGTGTGGACTTTAGTAAGTACAATAACCAGGAGCAAATGTTTGCAGAACTGTGCTTTTTGTTTTGCGGTCTATTAACTGTCTGTACAAGTGACTGCATGCAAAATTGCACATGAGGATGGACAGGGACACACACACACACACACGTAGGCTGTGTTAAGGTCCTTTTGTAAATGTGGCCCGAAGCAGATGTGTTATGTCAGGAAGACTGGCACACAATGCAGTCCTCTAATCAGCTCACTTAAAGAATGTCCTTTAACACCTATGATGTTTTCATGGCCTGGATGATAATTTTTTCAAGTGACTATAAATCACTCAATTCTTTTGTACCTACATTAACCACTATGCCTTTCAGGATGCAAAGGGAGGACAATTTGTTTGACTTTAGCTATGTAAATTAGCAATGTCACCACTGACACCATATCAGTTTGCTCTCAATCTGCAAGCCCTATTTAAGAATTAAGGAATCAATTAAATGAGATGAAATTGATTTCATTTGGATATCAGGACAGTATTCAACTTCATTTAATTGTTTAAAAAAAAAAACTGAACAAGAAACACAATCCAGACTTACTATGCTAGGTACTGTATAGCTGCAGTAATGACTTTCTCTTACTTGTTCATTGGCTAAATTGGCTTTAACCAGATCACCGACAATGTAGTATAATCCTATTAAGAATCTAATGAAAAAATGATTAAGTCAGTAATGTGACCTATACAAAAAGAGTCTACATAAATTTTATTAACCAAGTCTTGTCTTCTCAAATGTTACCACTTCATTCCATATTACTGTTGATTGAGTTGATTTTATATACTTTTCCAGCAAGGGTGAATTCAGCCCTTCTCATAGAAACTTTGACTAATTAGCAGCAGGCTTTGTGCTTACTACTGAGCATAGCTAAGGGGGATGAAATTTAAATAACTGAACACACACAGGAGACAGCACAAACCCGTGTATGACAGTTATTTTGCCTTATGGTCTAAAATAATATCCTATATGCTTCTGGGCCACTGACTGTGTCTTCTGTTGCTAGTCACACAGTCTGACCTCTACGCCATTTCTCCTTTTGCACCGGCCTATTAGAGCTAGGTCTGGGCTATCCCTACGGTGCATTAACAAGGGCTTGTCTACACTGGGGGTGGGGCTGTAATTCAATTTTAGGCTGTTGAATTCCAGGACAATTCACAGCAAACTGCCTGCTTGCGGGGGGGGGGGGGGGCTCTTGTCTCCACACCTCACATTACTTCCTGAAGTGCATTGCACTGTAGGTAGTAGGCACAGAAGTTTATGGGGAGGCAGTTGTCCTCTGCTCACTCTCCCTCTTTTCTTCTCTAAAGAAAAAAAGAGGAGGAAAAACTTTCTTTGCTACTTCTCTGTTGCAGACACAACAGAGAGGCTCAGTGCTTCATGCAGAGAGAGTAACTAATTGAAAACTTCCCAGGGCTGCAGGCAGGGGAAGAGCTATGCTCCCATACTGAAGAAATAGGAAAAGCTTCTCTGTGGTTACAGGGACCTAAACTGGAATTGTAGATTTCTACCTTAGTGCTACACCACTAGCAGATCAGATTACAGCTCTGGTTTGTTTGTTTGTTTGTTTGTTTTTTAATGTACTGCTCTGACAGGTTTTCCTAGTCATTTAATAATACATTAGGTCAATCAAGCTATAATTGGCTCTAATTGTCACACAGACAATTGTTCTTGACTGCAGTTGAGCATCACTTGAAATATTGGCAATGCAATTTTGTCTTACAAAATAAAAGAGAGAACATCATTTCTGGTCTGATTTTGTGTCTGACAGGTACACTGCCAAGGTCTGATACAAAGCCCCATAAAATGAACAGTAGTCTTGCTACTGATTTCATGGGATTTAAACTAGGTGTTAAGCTTGATGACAACACATCAGTACCATTAAAACTCGACTTTGGGAAAGTAAGTTTTGAATCAAAACTAAACCTAATTACCTTGTCCTTCCCAGTCAAAGAAAGAGAACTAATGCATGCTTAATTAAGATCAAATAGAAATAGATCAAATCAAATAGAAAGGACATCCAGCTCCTTTGAAAATGTTATTGGCACCATTGAAATTTATGGGTATGTCTACACTTAGAGCTGAATTCAAATTAATTGCCATCAATTCACATTCTATAAGTGCATGGACACACTGGCTTTCCTCAATTCAAATTGAGGAATTCCTCAGTTCAAATTGATGAAAGCTGACTTCGAATTGGTCAAACCTCATTTGACTTCAAAGTCAAGGTCAATTCGAACTGAATAATTTGAATTGACCCAGTGTGGGGCTATGTCAATTTGAATTCACTGTTAGTTTGAATTAGTCACAGCTTGATTTTTCCCTATACAAATAGCACCCCCTACTGAATTCGAACTAGCAAGTCCTGTTCATGGACATGCCAATTCGAATTTGATTTTCTAGAGTGGCCATGTCAATTCGAATTGATTGAATTCGAGTTAATAATTATTAGTGCAAATTGACTAATTCAAATTCAGTAATTGGAACTGAAAACCTAAGTGTAGATATAGCCTATTTCTTGCAATCTGAGTAGCCCATTCCAGGAAGACTACCTGCTGAAAGGCATGGTAATTGATTCAGAATAAATTACTTAGTACTGTTAACTCACTCATGCTATTGATTATATAAATAACTTTTGTGTTTGGACATGCATGAATGACATTACGCAGTCATTTTACCAGTATGAATACTCCTTTTCCTCAACTGAAGGACTGAGGTTTAGAGTAAGTTCACATGCACGCACACACTTAAACAGACAATTATGAAATTGGAAGTATGTGAAGTCAATCATAATTTAATTCATTAACATTTAATTTAGCAGTATGGGCCTAACTTCCAACCCTGGGTAAAAATGTAAATTGTTGTGATTGAGAGATATACTTATTTATTTTTATTACAGTAATAAACTGACTGAATAATTATGTACCAATATCATGGTTTCATGAAGCACTTTCATGGAGCATTACAGAATACACAGTAGACTGGGACTGCATACCAATTCCCTTATACTTAAGTTTTCTTGATAAAGAAGAGGTCATAGGATGACATTGTAGCTGATCAAGATCACATCAATCCCTGGGCAAATGATGAACTGTTATGAAAAAGGCTAAGCTTGTAGACAGGGATTCAGGAGACTTATTTTCAGGAGCATTTGAGATTTTGGTGAAATTTGCTACTTCTGCTGTCAATAAGAAAACTCTCATTGTTAGTCGGTTTCATCTTTCCAATGTGACCTTTGACAAATATAAATGCATCTGAGCTCATTTTTTTCATGGAGATGACACAACTTTTCTATTTTATGTGGATTCATAAGATCTTCAGATGGAGGATTCTTTATAATGTAAAACACAAAAACCAACCCTTCAAAATGATCTAGACTTAGAATGAGTTTATTTTGTGATTAGATGGGAAAACATGTCAAGTAATCAACTAACATTCTTATGTTAGAGTAATTCATTTATAAACACTGGTATAGGACCACTTTACTGTTATAAAGCAGGTGTGGCCAAACTGTGGCTCACAAGCTGCATGCTGCTCTTCAAAGAAAAAGTGCAGCTCGCAGAAGAGCACAGCAGGAAAGGGCAGCTTGGTGGGAGACAGGGGAGACGTGCGAAATGATCGGGGACAGCAGAGAAGCAGCGGCATGGTAACAGACGGCAGGGAAGCAGCAGCATGGTTGGGCTGGCAGGGAAGGGCAGCATGGTTGGGGATTGCAGGGAAGTGGCAGCATGGTCAGGGCTAGCAGGGAAGCAGTGTCATGGTCAGAGCCGGCAGCATGGTCAGGGCCAGCAGGGAAGCATGGCATGTTCGGAGACATGGGGAAAGAACTGCAAGGTCAGAGCTGGCAGGGAAGCTGCGGCATGGTTGGGGTCCGGGGGCTGGGAGCATAAGTGTGGCATGGTTGGGGAGAGCAGAGAAGCAGCAGCATGGTAAGAAATGGCAGGGAAGTCGCAATGGGAGGTGGGGAGTGAGGCATTGTTAAAATAAAATCATGTTTTACAAGTCCTAAACATGATGTTGAACACTCACAAATGAAAACACTAAGGAGAAAAGTTTAAAACTGAATGTAGATTACTTTCAATTTTTGATACAACTTATCTGCTGTGAAGCATTGTATTCCACAATTAAATTTGTTAAATCAAAATGTTGTGCAATACTTAGGCTGTGTTCACACAGCACTTTTGTTTCGAAACAACCTCGTTGTTTCGAAACAAAAAAAAACATGTTCACATGATGCACCGTTGTTTCGAAACAACTGGAACCCATTGTTTCAAAACAAGGGCGTTGTTTCAAAACAAGTTAAACCCCATTTGGGAG